>CAEGAD010098087.1:0-46827 GCA_903067055.1 Poeciliopsis paucimaculata
CAGGCCTCTGGTAGAGGACCCGCGCTCCGAGGATAAGAACCACCCACGGTGGGTGTGAAGGGAATTTTTTTTTTTTTTTTTTTTTTTTTTTTTTATATATATGTTTTAATACGAGCAGCTATTGGTTGGTAAAAGAGATCAGTAAATAGTGTTGTATCCTTGCACTGTAAATTAGGGTGCAACACAAATTTACAGAAGTTAATGCCAAAACTGTAAATGTGTATTTTTGATTCTTTAAGACTGTGCATTTAATTTCACCAAATATATGGTCATTATATTGTAGACATATGTCCTGCTCACAAAAAAAAAAATTCCTGATAGAAATATCAGAAGAAAAGTTTAGCCTACAAACAACAGGCAGGTTGAAAAATCTAAGTATCTAAAAGGAGAGAAATGTTGAAGGTCAAAACCAGAATGAGAATCTCAATTTTCCTTCACACAGTTTACAAAACAATAATAATACATTTCCAGTGTTAAAAGATCCAGTTTTAGGTGTTCGAATAAGGGTTTCTTTAAATTACTTACTTGACTTAACTATGGCATAAATTTGACATGTTAGCACTTTATGATGGCACCTGATGAAACAACTTGTTTATGACAAGTTTAAGCAATTTAAAAACCCTCCTAAGTAATTGAAGCATCAGTCTGTTTAAACTTCATGTGTGCTGTGATAACTTCAGTTGCAGAGTTTTCCTTCATCACATAATTAACAGTGGATGTAAACTCTCTATGAGCTATGACAGGTGCAGCCAGCAAGCTCAGGCAGCTGAATAAATCTCTTTAACTCAGAAGAATTATGATTCTGAAACAGGAGCATTATTCATGCTGCCCCTCTCATCTGCAACACCTAAATGACTCTAATGATGATGAATGGGGGCTCCCTGCCTGTAGATTCCTGTTTTCTTTTTCTAATCTCATTTAATGGATCAACAACACCTGCCGCAACTAAATCATTTCAACCTGCAAATCACCAGGAGGGAGCTTACTGCAGTTTTTACTGCTGATGTTTAGGGGTGATGGTAATAAAAATATATGAGCTTGATGTTTGTTTGTTCACTTTGCCTTAAATTTATTAATACTCTTTTTGTGTAAGTCTAGTGATTACTTGATTTATATCAACAATATAAATCAAAGGCTAATAATCGCTGTCTGTAAAGGTGAAAAAAGGGATGAGAAATCTGGGGAAGAAAACAATTTTAGGGTATTTTGAAAAGCAAAAAGTTTATTAACTGTGGAATTGTGTCTTGTGATGAATCTAATGTGCTTTAAAAACAGGACAGAGTCAAATTCCACAAGGCAATTTATTTATTTGTGGTAAAACTGATCTCAGGCTACCGTGACCTTTGGGTTTGTCTTTTGAGGATTAACTAGTTGAAAGTTTTCTTTTCTCAGACTTAAAATCTGTCATATGTTGTTTAATTTGACCCCATAGGTGAGACTGATTTTATTTCTAGTATATTTTAAATGTTTTACTCTTTGGCTGTAACATTAAGATGACAAATATGCTATAATTTCAAAGTAAAATGATTTCAGTTGGACAGTTAGGGGATCTTTTGAAGCAATTCCATGACTCTTTGGCATCCACAGCCTTTTTCTTTAGACATCAGAGAACTCTTTACATCTTTGTAAGATGGCATCACATCCTTTTGAAGTAAAGATAAAGACAGAACCTTGATGTCAAAGGTTTAGATAGGACAGAGCTTACATATCATCCCGAAGCAAATTCTAATCATTGGCACCTAATCTGAAAAGGATTGCTCTGTTTTTACATTTTTGGGCATGGTTTAAAAACACAGCAATTCACTCGTTAAACTAATCTGTGACAAAAGCAACTTTTTGCAAAATATGCTTTGCTATAAAGACGAGTTGTTCTTTGCGGTGTCTGGTTGCTCACAGATCTCAAATGAAGTTTATAATATGCCAGCTGTGCAGCTCTGCTCACAGAGAGTTACACAGGAAGAAAGAAAGGTCAGAAAGCTCCTGAAAGCTCACTGATGGCATGTGACAACTCCTAATTTTTTTCCTGTCAACACCATTACTCCTCTGGACTTGGCTGAAGTCCAGGCATTTGATCTGTCACAGTGTACTTGTGTATTTGTGGCAAGAAATTATGCGACACAAAAACATATCACACAGTGCTGATTTCTGTCTGCTTGTCCCGTTTAATCCCCTCCGACTGCCCTCACAGGGAGAAATAACAAGAAATAAATGGAAAAGAATCAAAGATAAAACTGATTACTTATATAGGTAATTTCAATGTAACACATTTTATTTTTGCTGACACTTTTGAATTTACATCACTACCCTACAAACTTTTCGCAGTGTACTGAATGTTTGTCTGGCATCCACTGTGTGCAAAACTTGCATCGCACTCCTTCTCTTGAATAGCTCAGCTTCATCAGGGGAAATGTTTTGACACATATTTACTCAAGACTTCTTAAAAGTTCTACCATCTCACAATAAATTTAACTTCTGCTGTAACATAATAACATGTTTATTTCACAACATAGTTCTTTTCATATCCAAATCTTCCTTCCACATTAAAGCATTTAACCATATAGCCATTCCTTGTGGGCTAGATCAGCCATAGAAAATAAGTGATGAAGATTTCTTATATACTAGTCTGTTTCTCATTGCTCCATACATTGAAGTAATTTCTTTCTTCAGTAAGAAAGAAAGAAAGCAAGAAAGAACGAACAAAATGTATAGCTTCCACACATCAGCTGTGTTACAGAAAATACAGCAGTTTGAGGCCATAAATTAATTGTTCATTCTTCTTCAGCTCAAGAAAAAAAATAACATAAAAATCCCTTCACCACCGATCAGACAATCTGTATGCATGAGTGTTTCTCCTGGAAGACATTATGATATGGACGAGGCAATGTTGTGACCAGAATTGAAAGAAAAAGTAATCCTTGGAAGAATGGGCTGTCAAATGTCCAGCACTGAATCATGTTCACTGTGAGCATGCTCAACAACAGGCTAACAGATAAAGTTCTATAAGGTGGCTTTGGTTCAAAATTTCACCAAGATGTTTATCTTTCTGACAAGTGTGATTCTGGCTTTTGTGTTTTTATTGGTGTTCATATTGTAATTTTTTCATAAATGCCATTTTTTCCTAATCTATTTTGTGTTCTTCAAATTGAAGTAACTTTTCTAGACTAGCCACTCCTGGGAAGGTTTACAGTGGTTCCATATGTACTCCTTTTGTAGATTTTGGCTCTCACCGAATGTTCCCCAATGTCCCAAACCTCAGGAATGGCTTTGCAACCCTTTCCAGACTGATAGATGTCATTGACTTGTTTTCACCTACGCTATTAAATTTCCTCGGTCACGACAAGATGCTTTTTAGGGTCTTTTGTCAACTGCATGTTGTCAAACAGGATGTTTGACAACTTAACTGTCAGCCCAAAAACATTTGCATGAGTGCATCGGTGTCATCATGACAGCTAAGTGATTAAGTGATATTTTGATTGTACGTTTAGCTAGTACTGAGGAACTCGCCTTTCCAAAAAGAGCGATTAATCAAAATTCATTCAGCAAAGCAGATTATTATATTTGTAATTGGATTAGGCTAGTTTGGATAGATGTGTTCCATTATTAAATGAAATAACCATTTATAACTTAATGGTTATGGCACTATAACCATTTACAGTTCTTGTAGCACAAGACTTGTAGTAAAGACTTGTCTTGTTTGCAATTAAGGTAACGCAGCAGACTGGAAAATAGCCGGTGATTAAAACACAGGGACTGTGACTATTTGCTTCAGACACCTCCAGTAAAGATAATTTATAAGAGCATGAATTAATCCACTTCTGCACTTAGAAACAAGCAAACTTGTTTCACAATAGCTAATCTGGACTTTATTGCAGGGGATTGTGGGGCCTCCTAAAAAAATAAGTCCCTGTCAATAAAATTCATGGGTGGCAGATGAGAAGAATTGGCTGCACATCATAGGTGGAGTATTGGGAGACCTCAGCATTTTAAATTGTAGGGAAAAACTGGTAAAATCAGCCATGAAGTTGGATTGTTAGAGACTCAGACCTGAATTATTTAACCGTGTGAGACTTTTTTGAGTAATGGCTCAGAGTGAAATTATCTTTTGCACAACTTTTATTGCACAGTGTGCAGTCAAGAATCCAATGAAAAGAAAAGACAGGTTACCTTTGGAAGAATGATAGTTTGCTGGATCAACAGCAGGGGGACACAATGCTTTTCTCCTGATTGAAACCAGCTGCCAGTCATCTAGAACCATAATTTAAAACTTTGATCCATAGCCTACAAATTACCACACAAGAAATCCTCAACTGCCTCAGTCGAGATTGAGGCATCTCTGTTTCTATCACAGAAACAGAGATGCATGTGGAGAAGCGAAGAGACAGACTTTTTTTTTTTTTTTTTTGCAGTTTCACTTCTTGGTGTTAAATGGTCCCGGACATTGCTAGACTCAGCTGGATTTTGTGAGTCACACCTTTTTCATTTTTAATGAGTAGTACATTCACTAATGTACCATCTTTCGCATTCGGCATAATTTGTGTTATAATAAGACAGGATTCATGCACAGAATTTTACTTTTTTTTCTTTGATAAGCATTGCTCCCCCTTAGACAGACAAACATCTGTCCCGAGAGCATGCATGCTGTTTTCTGATGGTTCAGTCGGTTGTAAACAATGAGTTTATAACATACATTTAAGGAGAATTTGTTCATCCCTTACCTTTTGCAGCCACAGTGTGTTGTTCTCCATTATGCTTTCCAGTTGCTGCAGTTTCTGATTCGACCATTCGCCGTCCACGGGCGGTGAGTCTCTCTGCACAACGCTTGCCCCGCCACGAGAGCCCCCGTAATGTTCGCCCTGCGACATGGACCCTCCGCTCTGACATCCATCCACTTCTGGAAGGACGAAGGTATAGCTACACTGGCCATGCTGGATGCGATGAAGTCTCTTTCTCTTCTCTGCACCTCCTCCTCCACCACCAGTTCCTCCTTTTCTCTGGCTTCTTCCAGCTCCCGTTCGCTCTGTGCCTCCAACGCCGGCTCCATCACTGACTGTGGACCAGGTCCAAAGCAGCAGCAGCACCAGCAACCACCGGCTGAGATTCAGGCCTTTCATGACAATGCTTTCAATATTTTAAACGTTATTCCTTTAACAGGGTCAAGGGAAGATTGTTCACACTTTGACCCCAGTTCACCTTAGGAGAAAGCTTGCAAATGCCTCTGAATGTAACAGTGAAGCCATGAGTTCAGTTTTTCTGTTTCCTTCACAATGGTCTCTTCAGTTTTAAGATTCCTCTTCTCTTGTGGATCAAAAGAGCAGCAGAAAATGACACCTGTTGATCTTGGAGGTAGTTGTTAATTTCCTCCCCCACTGGATGGTGATACAGATGCCCACCTCTGTTTACTTTTCCAACAGGAATCTTAGTTTGGTTTCTTGCGGTCAGTTTTCTCTTGGATGAATTCATCCATCTGCATAATGTCAGGCAGGTTCCTCAGGTTTTGTCTCCTGCTCTCATGAAAGCAAAAGTTGAATGTTCAGATCCAAACAGGAAAGAAAAGAAAAAGAAAAACAGGAATTGAAGATGACGAGAAAACTAAGAAAACCTAAGTAGAAATGAAATTTTAAAAATGCAAGATTCAAAACAATTATTTTAAGTATTCAAATATCCACAAACTAAACAAAACCTAATAAATGGTAAATATCTGGATTTTACTTCTTCCACTCTTCTCTGGTGGCTGCAGTTTTAGAAGCGACTGAAGAGAATTACTTCTCCCCCCTTCTTATCTGGGAACGGCTGAAAAAAGAAAAGGGGGAAGGAGTGAGAGTCTTGGAGAGTGAGAGAGAAAAAGAGAGAGAGAGGGGGGAGGAGTGAAACGATGGGGGACGTGAGGGAGGTCTGTTAGAGTGCCCTCATATTTGCAAGTCGAGAGGAAAGGACTTGCCAGAAAAAAGAGGGAGATTAACAGACTGAGAAAGAGGACAGACAGAAAAGTAAAGAGAAAGACAGGCCAATAATACAAAGAGTGGGCAGAACTGGAGCTGTAACTGTTGACACACAGAGGAAAGGCAGAGTCAATGACAGGAGATAGAGATCTAAAAGAGGTACTGTAGTTGCTGTAATCTTTCTCCTGTCTGATCTTTCACTTCTGACGTAAATGCCAAGGCCTTCTATGGTCATTCATACTGACTCAAAGCTGGAGCTTTTGTCCTCAACACAGCTGTTCTCTGGAGCATCGTGGGGGATCAGCAGCTATGACGAACCGTGTCGTCGTCAAAGTTCAGGTGAAAGAAAAAGAAAAATCTGGCTAAGTCTCTGTCGTAGGATGCATCTCCTCACTGCTTCTCATCCATCCCGCTGTGCTTCCCTCTGCATGGAAATACATACAAAGATTAGTTCCAGATAGATGGCTCGGTCCCAACCTTATGAAACCCAAGCTCTACATGTGGAGAGACAATACGGGTTGACAGAGTTTATTTGTATGGTGATAAAATGTTCTGCTGAAATTAAATGACACAAATACAGAAAACTATCTGATGAAAGCCATGAGAGAAAAGATACTCTCATAGATTTTCACAAGGAGATATAATCCAAATATGTGCCGGTAGTGACATTTTGAATAAAGGACTAAAATGAATGTTTCTGTTTTGAGATTCTGTTACTGGATCATCCTCTTCTGGTCACAGAGGAGTTGAAGATAAAAAGCTTTTCTAATCCTCTCCTCTTATTTATGTTGACAAAATGCCATTTTATTTTTATCTCGACCTGACCTCAGTCTACTGTTACTGCTGCTGCATACATCTTAATTTTTGCTGGACTGGGTCACTCTCTTAATGTTAGTCAATTGGTCCCTCGGGAGTGAGCAAAGAGGTTACACAGTGGATGGCTTCTGCCCCAAACAGACATCATTCTCATGGGAACGGGCCGGACAGGGAGTCCATGTGCAGAGCGTTCTTTGGCTTAACACAGCAAAGAAACACCGGAGAATACATAGACTATGCATGTGGGATGCTATATATTTTTAAAAATCAGCTTTCTTTTATGTTCTTTTAGGTCTAAGTGATAGAATTAATCTTTGGGATGAGGTGAAGCGATAAGAGAGAACCAAGGATTCTGGGTGCGTAGGGAAGAAGATTCCTCTAAAAATTATGAATAATGTGACCCTACGCTGATAATTGTAGTACAGATTATTTAATGTTTAGAGCATAGTTTCTATTTTTTTTTGGCATTGCTGAACAAATATTACTAAAGTTTTATTTTCACACTTTCTAATATGCCAGACATGAAATTATCCTTCTGCAATTTGCCTAAATGTATTTTGGGGCTTCATAATACATTTCCTGACCCCCCACGCAGAAACACTACGGAAACTTGGGAAGGGATATGGTAAAAGGTTTATTTATAAAAAGACAAAAATTATTGTTCCATCATCAGTAATTCAGTAGTTTTGTTCCAGGGTTGAAGCGAGCAAAAAGAGGGTAAATTAAGATCCTGTCTTTAGATTATGGAGGCATGCAAGAGAGAACATGACTAAAACCAGAGCAGAAAGTTTGAGGTCCTGAACATGAAATACATCGGTATTTGGAGAGCAGGCAGCCACTAGAGGTAAAGGAACTAAAATGGACAACCATGAAGTTGGTGAGTCACCAGGAGAGGAACAACTGAAGGATCTGGGCTTGGTGTGGAAATCAACATACGATCCAACAACAAAAGCCAGATAATTAGACGAAGACTGAGTGTTTACAGAAAGGTGTGCAATCTACACCAAGTCAGTCATGCCCTTCAGCAGAGATCTTCTGTTGGGAAGTCTCACACAAACTCACATCCACAGACATGATCATATTTGAGCTTTTAATACAACTACCAGAATTGCTAATAAACGTGAAGGTTGCTGTATCAGAATCCTAGCTGTTATTGTGTGAATGTTTATGAAATGTTAGATGGTTGGTAAGACTTGATTGACATGCTCTGAGATAGCAGACCTCATCATTTCTCAGTGTTGGTGGTCTCTGTCATCTCATTTTTATTTCAGGAGTAACAATGTCATGAACCAGCCCTTTCACCTTTCTTCCATGGGAAACACAACGTAGATGAGGATGTGTTTCTTATCCAGGACTTAATTTTAACTATAGTTCTTTTTTCTTCTCCTTTATAAACTTAATCTCTGCCTTTATTTATCTGAATTCTTGCATCTCTCTTGTTGATAACTATAAATGTATCTTTTCAAGGTCAGGCAATTTTAGTATAGGGTGCCAGTTTTTCAAATGTATCGGTTGTTTCTTCTGCATGAAGCCATGTCGAGGAAAAACTTGCCAAAATCCTACAGTTGATACACATTTTTCATTCTGGGAAAATATCCTGACCAAATTTGTGAAACCAGTGGGAAAAGATAAAGTAGATTTGTGCGTATTTTGTCTTGATTTACTTGTTTTTAAATTTCAAAGGATATTCTGCAATAATTCCTCTCCAACTTAAACAATACAAAAAGGATTACTGCAGAAATCAGGCAAAAGTATTGAGGCACTATATGATCAGTATGAGAATAAAAATGGAGAAACAAGAGACTGACCATGTTCTGAGAGAGTTTTAGTTAAAAGCTTACAGACAAACACAAGGAGAGAGGACAGAAGAGAATCTCCTGTCTCAAGGTTTCCAGTGGTAAGTCTAAAAAAGAAGAACAAAAGACATTTGGCTCAGACAGATCAAGTTTGAATACAGCCTGTGGAATCCAATACATCCCCAAAGAGAAAAAAAGGGATGACATTGGAGATGTTCCACATTTCATGTTAACACTGAACATTTATCTCTTTTGACAAACTTGAAACACAATTCTTAAAATGTAAAGTAAAGTTAAGAAATGTATTGCCAGCTCACTTGTTTCAGAATCGTACACATGCAGGCGTATATGAGTGGTTCTGTGGTGACTGCTGGGTGGTTGGTGGCAAGTGAACCTTCAAATCAAATTCTGCTTTGGGTTTTTTATTCCATACTGAGCTGGCTCAAGGTACCAAAAAAGAGATGCACAACCTTTTTTTCACAGTGTTAGATGTGCTGCACTTTTGATCAAACTCAGATGTTAGTGATGTAAAGGACGTATGTTTTTTTTCAACTAATGTCCAATGTGCAAAGTCTGTTCTGACAGTTGATATGATATAATACGTAACGCATATTTTTGTTAAGCAGAAGAAAACATAATACGGAAAATTTCTGAAATATGTATGTTAACCAACAAAAATATTTACAATCACATTTGTTTGTATTGTTCTGTTTTACTTTAAGCAAACTTTTAAACAAACACATTTAATAAATTGTTCCACTCTCAACTATGATATTTAACATCTGAACTTGTTTAAAATTACAAAGTTAATTTCTGTTGTAACTCTGTTGTAAAAATAGAAAAAAATGTGCTGCCACCAGCTAGAAAAAGGTTTGAAAGAAAAAATTCTTTGTGACACTATTAGAAGTAGAAAGGCATAGCAGAATACATGTAATAATACTAAAACAATGAGATCTAACATCCCCATTATCCTGACATAAATTCTGTCCCAAAATGCCAAAGCAGTGAAGCAATTTGACAGTACTATTACTCACCACTATAATACAACTTGTGTGAAGACCAGATTACACAACACAGTTAAAAGAAGAAGAAAAAAAATTATAAATAAAAAACATAAAACAAAAACATCCTACCTTGCTTGAGATGGTTTAGTCCAATCAAAGTTTAGTTCAAGCTGATTTCTGTCATTTTTCTCAAGCATTACAGTAATTCTGCAATCAATTTTTGCCACCTTATGCAGCCTTTTAGCTGTCTTTCTTCAACTGTTATATAAGGGGGATGGTGTGACCACATAGTATGCAGCCAAAGTCTGAAAGTTGCACAAAACAAAACCTCCAGATGGCTTTGGTTGTTAGGGCAATGCGCAAACATGGCAACCAGTATAAAAGGAAAGGAGGACACAGCTAACTATCAACTGTATGTTAGAGCCAGGCACCTTTATTTGAAATCTGACTAAAAATAAACCACTAATGGGAAGATTTACCAAACAGTCATTGTGCTGAATGCTTGCTCATATCTACAGACCATTCATGCATAGAAAAGCAAACATGGTTGGAGTCTTTCCCAACTTCATAGAAGTTCTGTTCAGTGGAACTGCCACATGAGTTTAAATGTGAAAACTAAAGGTTTTAGTGGGTTCAACATCATATCCTTCAAATCCCTCAGGGAATCTCCATCAGTATGTAGTGTAGGTGAAGTATAGTAAACACTATATGTAAACACAGTCACTGTCAATCACTTTCAGCACCTCTGACATGGAATAAAATCAGAACCTGATGGTGTGACAGCACTTTGATGGATGAGGGCACGACCCTCCTTACACATTTTAATACTCAGCACCTGCAAAAACACTTGTTTGGTTGTAACCTGAGATTATTTCACATAAACAAACTGAGTGAATGGATGAAGGGATGACAGGATTAATGGATATTTTGTGCCTGTGCAGTAATAGACACATTTTTTTGAGGGCAGACACTTGATATTTTAAATAGACACTCTCTTATTTTCAAGGTAATCATCAGTGGATCATCTTAATCATTTCCTGCAGTTTTGTACCTTATTTGGAAGCCAATGAGGTAACTAACTTTATTAGTATTAATATTGAACATTAAGCTACATAAAGCTGAATGGTAACTTGTTTTAGTTTCAGGTTAATTGGCCAATGTGCACATGTTTAATTGTCTCTTCTTTGGACCCAAATTGTATCTTAATTCACTCCATTAATGAATGCTTGGACTTCAGTACCCCTAAACAGGATTAAGAAGGTATATAAAATAAAAGAATGGATTACAGAAAAAAATGCTTGATATGTCACTTCCTATCCATTTGTGGCCACTTTGCAGTAGTTTCTCAAATTAGCTCTCTAATCCTTTCTTTCTACTTTGAAAGGAGGCTACTGAAAATTCAGACAGAAAAGGCATTACAGTAACATGTGAGGTCCACAAAAATTAAGGAACCTCTCTTAAATCTGTAGTAGCTTTTTACCCACTGAGGTTGATAAAAAACAACAACAAAAAATCAAACAAATAAAATTCAATAAAATCATGGGGGGTTTTGTGTGTATGCATGGAAGTTGCATGCTTTTACAAGTTTGGGCATCAAAACTGCACCATAAACATTAAGCTCTGACTTTTGGAGCAAAACAGCTTTATCCAGGACAAAAGCAGCATGTTTTCTGTCTTTGCCTGGAAACCTCCTTTATTCTGACACAACTTTATGCTTTACAAGTTTGAGGGTATCCCTCATATATGCAATGTGATTTTATTTTAACAACATTATAGATCTGTCATCTCTTAAGATGATTTCTCCCAAAGGCGACAAACAGCATTTCATCTCCTCCTTCTGGCAACTCATTTATATGAAACTGTAATTCAGACACAGCAGATTTGATTTCCAGCAGGAAAGCTGTAAAAACAGATTGGTTCAAGATTTACTCCTTCATTGTTATTGGAAAACAAATAATACTCTGGAGGGTTGTATATTTTTAATCTTATAGATTAATTTCTTTTTCAACTTCTAACAATATAATTTGATATCTTGGTAATATGGCTCTTAGCTGAGTGTGCAGAGAGCTATAAAAAGCCTTCTTTTAAGAAACTATTTTTCCAGCAGGTATTCCTGTGGGTAGGTTGTGAATTCAATTAAGATAACAAAGTGTGCCAGAGTTCAGTGTGTTAAGACTCCCACAGTGATATGATGGAGAAATGACATTTATAAACAGAAGATCCATGGGAGAGATTAGAGAAATCCCTCAGTCTCAAGGGCAATTTTCAGAGCAGATTCGTACACATAAATGTATATTTATAACTGCTGAAATGATCATTAAGAAGTAGCAAAGCAAGGAAATGTTTAATCATTATTTCATTACCAAAGTAATTCTCTATAAGAATAAGATGGATTACTCATAATTCTGTTGTGTTTGTCAAACTATATGTGATTTGTTGTGTTGTATTCAAAGGATCCAAAATGCTTCTGGACAATCAGTCATATCTGTAAGGCTTTTTCCAACTATGGGAACAAGAATAAAGAAATAAAACACATCAATTACTGTTCTCAAGGCATCTCAAGGTCAGACAAAACAAAGCTTTTAAATGACAGAAAGCATAAAAATGAGAACTATAAATTTTCCAACTTCAGTCAAAGAACTCTGTTTACATGAGTATCATATATTAAAGGCTTTGATGAGTTCAACCTTTCTTCCTCTAAGAGAATCAAGGAAAGACAAGAATTGTTAAAGGAAATGCACACTGATCTCTTCTGCAGAAATTAACCACTGGGGGTCAGCATTTTAACATAAAGAGCCAATATGAAATATTAATGATTGTGAACAGCTGAACATGCCCTAATGAATTCAATTTTTGCCCATTTAAACCTTTAAATTTTACATTATCTCAGATTACACATTGTTTGTCACCTCTGTGTAATCTTGTATCTGCATTTACAACAATTAAACTTCTTTTAATTAAAAACGTTTTGCAAATACAAAACCAGATTTATTGATAAGCACAGATCTGTAAAGTAATAAGAAAATAAGTGTAATTATTCATAAAATATTTGTTGAGGATTTTAACAACTGGCATGTGTGTGGATATTTTTTTGTGTGTTTTTACAAAAGTATGAGGTTAAAATATAAAATAGTTATAAAAAAGTAAATGGTAAAACCAAATCTATAAATATATATATTTATATTTATTAAAATGTACAGTACAGACCAAAAGTTTGGACACACCTTCTCATTCAATAAGTTTCCTTTATTTTCATGACTACTGACATTGTAGATTCACACGGGAGACATCAAAACTATGAATTAACACATGTGGAAATATGCACTAAATATTAAATATTTCACAAAAAAGTGTAAAACAACTGAAAATACGCCTTCTATTGTAGTTTCTTCAAAGTAGCAACCTTTTGCTGTGATTACTGCTTTGCACACACTCTGCATTGTCTTGATAAGCTTCAAGAGGTAGACACCTGAAACGGTTTTCACTTCACAGGTGTGCCCTGTCAGGTTAATAAGTGGGATTTCTTGCCTTATAAATGGGACCAATTATAATGCCTTATAATTGGGACCATCAGTTGTGTTGTGCAGAAGTCAGGTGGACACACAGCTGATAGTCCTACTGAGTATACTGTTAGAATTTGTATTATGGCAAGAAAAAAGCAGCTAAGTAAAGAAAAACGAGTGGCCATCATTACTTTAAGAAANCCCCAAAATAAAAATTTACGCATACAGGTGTTAATTTTCATAAACACTTTTTTTCTTTTTTTTTTTTTTTTTTATTATAAAATATTAAAAAAAAAAAAAAAAAAAAAAAAATCCTTCATGTTTTTCTTCAAAGGAAGAAAATGAGACAGGAATGATTTCAACAAGGGAGTTAAAGCTTAAAAATAGTGTTGAGAATTTAAACACATCTGTTTTTAGAAAAGCTTTAGCTGTTTAAAGATTCCAAAAGGAAGATTTCCCACCATTAGAGATTATAGTGTTTATACAACATTATCAGCTTCATTCTGACTGTATTTCCAATGTCTTTCAAAAACCGATAAGAGTTAAAAATAACCTTTAGTGACCTGTATGAAATAAAACATGTCCTAAATGATTGTTAGTTATTTATTTATAAAGTAGTTTAACACATATTTAGCCAGTTTAATATCTTATGGGTTTATTGGTAACCAATGACTGTCCAGGCACCAATCTGGGGGTGAGGTGCATGTGTGTTTGACAAGAACAGAGTAGAGTTTGTCAGAGGTCAAACTGAAGCCTTGGGTTACTGACAGGCTTTTAAATCCCTGAGTAAAAACACGACAGCTCCCCAAACTGCAGGCGAGATTAACCTTCATCAGTCAAACCTCACTACATGCTCTCTGACTCTTCAGAGGAAAATTATGTGACGTATGTGCAGTAGACAAAGGCTGAAAATAAACCTTTGTTCATAAAGCATGCTTAAACATATTAATGTTTATATTTAAATATGTGATTATTCTTCTATCCACCATTTTAACTTTTATGTATTCCAGCAACATAGTCCCATTTTATAACACAATGAAGTAACTATTTTGACTTCAGTTGTTATAAAAATGCTGCACATATTAAACTCTGTGTACAACATATTGACTTTGTAATTTGTGCCTCGGTCTCTTTAAAAACTCCTGCTCTTTCTGAAACTCCATCTTCAGGAAGTCATCATAACATTGTTTCTTTATTAACCCTTTAATAGAAAGTATTGCACTGAGAAGTAGCTCAAATACTGAGCTCAGAAGATGTGCAGTTCTACCAGGGGTTTGCTAATTGCTCCTGACTAGTCTGAAGGAGCTGATTGGGGTAGTCAAGGAGGAGGGTTGCTCTCTAACAAGAAAGTGTGGAAACTGCAGCTGCGTCTCAAAGGTGGTGCTTGGTCCACCTAGGTGTTTTGCACACTTGAACAGTTGCCATTGGAAATTCAAGAATTTCTCAAACATGGATGAAAGAATCAAAGCAACACTCCAAATATGTTCTTGATGAGGGAATAACATTGGAACATGATGTAAAACTCCAAAAACTCAACTTTACATAATACTGACCCTTTAATATGGTTTTTAGCAACTCCAACTCTGCTCTGTGATATTTAATAAGAAATCATAGTCTTTTCCCTGCAATCAAGCCTAAGTGAAGTTTTGATCTTTTCATATCTCCTTAATTTTGTGTCTCATCAGCTCCTGATGAGTGATTTTACACACCACATACATGTTTATGAGAACAAGAGAAAAACAAATTCCTCAATTATTATTTAAAGTGAAAAAGGAATCCATAAAACGATTACCTATTTAATCACCAAGATATTTTAAACATAATCTTTTCTAAAATTTTACTGAATCATCAGTGAAAACGTTCCGCTGTAAATATCTAATAAATCACAATAGATTGAACCCTGGGTCTTATAAACACAAATCATCTCTACATGTGATAAAGCACTTGATTCTGCTCAAAAGACTCCAAAAGACTGAAATTTCTATCCTATCTGTATTTTCTTTTCAGATTAGCCAATGGTCTCACTGATGGCAAACATTGTATAAAAAACATAATCACACAATGGAGCCATCGGTCCGTGTTTGATTTGGAGTGTATGTTGTTATCAGACTCTAAAGCCACTGGCCAAAAGCCATTAGAGCTCTTTAACACAAGGCTGGTGTTCCATGCGGGCTACATACTTACATACACTTGCTAGAAACAATGATTTGTGTGATTAGTTTTCACAGACAGCCTGATATTGCAGAAAACCGCCCAGTCAGCAAAATCTGGTGGTGTATTTGGAGGTCAGTGTGAGGCTGTTTGTGTTCAAAGTGTGCAAAACAGCATTATACTTATATGTTTTATATTATTGATATATACTTTTGAAGGATTTTATGCAGTAGATCAGCATAATATAGTTAACTGCAGTAGAATGATTTATTAAAAATTTCCCCCAAAAATCAAAGGAAGTTTCTTGTTGCGTTGTTTTGTATCATTTAACCAAAATAAGAACATCGAATGTAATGGAATATAATCGCAAAAGGTACAAACTGAAACTTGCAGAGGTTAAAAAATGTGAGTTTTATGGATACAATTTTTATTTTTATTTTTTTCATTCTGTCTATCTATATTTTGATTATATGCTTAATTTTAGTCTGGATCGGAGGTTATTGTGACTCACCAAATTGCTGTGTTGATAGTAAAGTTGTGGGTCATAAAAACGTTTTATACAGGAGTAGCAGGTATCAGAGCTAAAACAAAGGGGAATGAAAACCCAGAACACTGAGCTATTTATTAGAAAGAACAAGTAGAGCAGTGGAGTAAATAAGCAAGTAAACATTTCAGTAGGATGTGGCTTGAGGGGAGATTTCCTGATCGAGAAGAATGGTTAGAGCGTGCAACATTTCTATTTTCCTTTGGCAGCTTGAACTTTACGCTTTGATTCTTGTGAGAATGTTTATGTATATGATGCATGGCATGATACACCTCAAGAAGTATATTAAAATTATGACTTATCAAGTTTTTGTCAGAAAATGGGCAAGAGAAATTATTAAACATGACAGCCAAATGAAAAATTTGCAACAACAAACAAAACAAAACAGAAAAACATTCAAACTTTGAAATGGTAAACAATCAAGAAAAGAACTTAGCTTAATATGCAAAGTTGTACGCCACAAGGATGCATACATTTACAAAATAAAATTAACAAAAATAAAGAAAAAATTATCTAGCTAATTCTTGAAAAACAAATGTAGGTGAGAATGTTTTTTTTTTCCATTTAAGCGTGTTTTGATTTTTAGAGTTGATTTTCTTTAATCAGTTCTTGTTCACTGTTGTAAAAGCTACAAAAAATATATTTTTATGTATACCCATATCTCTGTGATTTGTTACTATGTTAATTACTGAGCTATCCAAACAACTTTTCTCCTCCAAAATAAAATGGACTTCAATATGGACCAGTTCTTCAGAAGCACTGTGAGCTAAATGCAGTCAAATAATCATAAACTTCAAATGTCTCTAGAATGAGAACAATACACAGATCTCTGAATCATAAAGCGCCAGAAGAATATTGTGTATACTCACAAGGAATACTAATTCCTTTTTTGACTGATGACAGATAAATAAAAAGCTATTTGCTAATTGTTCATATTAAGCTCACTTGTAAGAATCAAACTGATTTCTATTTTCAAACTGATTCTTACAAGTGATTCAGAAAATATATTGCATAGTTTTATTTACTGCAAGCTTTTATAGTTTTTAGTTAGTTGTTGCAACCTCACTACAGCACCACCACAGAGAGAATAAAGGAAGAACATGGGTGGAGAAGTTGAAGATGCTTTAGGTTGCATACGCAGGAAGTGGTGAAAGAAGACTAGACATCATACAATTTCAACACGACAGTCCGAGACGTGCAAAATGAAGACCATCTTTCTGCTCATCATCTTGATTTCAGGTAACATTTGGGTTCTCTTTTTCCTTGTTCTCCTTTTATATCTGAGGTAAAATTGTTGTTGCACAATTTTAGTTACCGTTTTCACATTCTTGAGGAAGAATTACACTTACAGTCTCAGTTGAGCCGGAAAACTAATAAGTTAAATCCATTGAATTGTATTTTAATGTAACCAAACACAATTTCTGTCCATAACTAGTTTGAATCCACTGGCATTTGATTTCACATTAAATTGGTAGTTTTGATTTTGCTTTAAAGTTTTCCTTTAGAATTTAGAAAGTATTGAAAAATTACACAAATCACAACAATTCTGTAGTGTTAAATTTGTTTCTTAGCTGATGACCTGCGTGGCATCATCGGAACATTTTTATCTGTCTGTTCTACAGATTTTGAGGCTTCAGGTGGAACAAAAGGATGCCTACAAAATGGGACTGGATTTACCTGCAGACTTCCAAACAGTAAAAATGTGAAAATATTTATTTCCACAATTAACTCAGAGAAAAATAATCATACCGATAAATGTGAAGAAAGACTTCGCTCCCTCCTGTTCCAACACAAAACCAAAAACTGCAGTTTGACTGTAATGTCAACAAAACATCACATCGGTAGAATAATAGAAGTTAAAGCAGGTAAACTACATTCAACTTTTAAATTGCAAAAATATTGTCAACAATTAACTGTATTTAAGTGTACAGTTTAAGAAATGTATTTGCTGAATAAAATTTTGTCTGTTTCAAATATTTATCTTTCTGATTTGCAGACAGCTGTAGCTCCTCAGCTAAAAAAACTAAAAAGCACACAATATGTAATTATCCAAATCAAAACCAGTCAAAATTCCAGTTAAAGTGCAGGTCCAAGGATTTTGTCTGTGACAAATTTTCCCCACAATTGTCTCAAGTTCCACAAAGAAATTTAACAGAATCTATCCATAAAGAGCCTACGTTCAGTGCTGGTCTTTACTCATGTAAAATGGAAGCGAGAAAGACAGAAAAAGCTGAACTCATTCTAAAGGTTACAGGTAAGTAGTACTTGTGCACCTACATTTTTAAATTTCATTCTGTTAAGGGAGCCTGATTTTCTAAATCTTATTTTTTACAGATATTGTAACTTTCACAAAATCACCAATTATTGGAGCGGACCTCAACTTCTTTTGCAAATATGATGACAAAGACAAAGACCTTGACAAATTTGTCTGTAAGGGAGAAGATCTGACCAAATGTGAAGTTGTCATCAACACCAAAACTGCAGCTGAAAACTCTAGGTTTACAATGGAGAATAATAAGAAAGGTAATATCACTATAACAATGAAAGACGTAAGAGCCATAGACTCTGGTACGTACTGGTGTGGAGCAAGAAAGCAGCAGGACCGATGTCAAATATTCATAAGCCGGCTCTTCTTGGATGCAGGTGAGTCTAATCCTGATTTGAGCTGTTGTGGTATTACTGGAAAATGTATAATTGATTGTAAGGTCAATTTAAGCAATACGATTATTTCTTTTAGTTTCTCAGGTAAGGACCTTGCTCTAATGACGGTTAGAAGTATAAGCAAAGAAATGCTGGTAATGATATTGTGGTGTTTCTGAGCTGAAAGGGAGAAAAATTACAGGAGGTGGTTTTATTCAGCAGCCATTAATACAGGAAGCACAGGCGCAGCATGTGGTTTTAAAGTGCTGATAATATTATCATTTCCTGTTGGCAAAGTACAAAAATCACAGATCTTTTAATTAATCACCAGACATACTTGTTTAGATGAAAAGACAGAATTATGTGTATCTATTTGATTTTATAATTCTTTAACACACACTTTGGGAGGAAAGAAAGCAACAAAAAACACAATCTGACAACGGCATTCGAGGATGCACACTGCTGGCAGTACAGTGTTATTGGTAATAGTGTTTTCATTTTTATTTCAATTTTATTTTATTTTCAATTTTCCTGTAATCAGACAGAAGTTGTGATAATTAGAAGAAAAAATCAGTGACGGTCAGCATGAGAATATAAATGAAAAGTAATTTGTAAAAGGAGAAATTTCAAGTGTCAATCAAGCAACAAAATGCTTGATTGTCCCCATGTGATTGTCCCTAATCACATGGGGAGATTTATGGTTCAAAATCCTTTCACATGTATCATAATATATGGTTTTGTCTCCATGGCTTTTATATCTAGTCACAACACCCACATTTCCTCCTACTTCAACTACATCTTCACGTATTCATGGTAAGATCACATCTTTACATCAAGACATATATATATAATGGGCCACAAGCTGTTTTTGGTATTGATTATATGCATAGCTTTTTATTTGT
Source organism: Poeciliopsis paucimaculata (assembly GCA_903067055.1). Lineage (NCBI taxonomy): Eukaryota > Metazoa > Chordata > Actinopteri > Cyprinodontiformes > Poeciliidae > Poeciliopsis > Poeciliopsis paucimaculata. The sequence goes on from CAEGAD010098087.1 coordinate 19,296, forward strand.
AGTTGGGGATTTTTAGTAACAACATCCATGTCCTCTGCCTGTAGGAGAACATCATGCTTACCAACCTTCACAACATTTTTACTTTGTTTTTGTAAAATGTATTTAAGTTTCTTTAAAATTTGGGTAATCATGTTAGGACTGTTTCAAACAATGCCATTTCTTTCAGGTGGCTTGAGTTCGGGGGTGAAAACATCAATCATCGTGATAGCAGTTGGAGGGACACTGATTCTTTTGGTGATAGTTACGTTTTGTCTGTACAAACGTAAGAATTTACATCATTCACTGGCACAAAATAAAGGTTCTCATAAAGACAAAATTACATTTACAAACTGTTAATGCCATTATAAATCCTAATTCTAATGGCATTAATAATGCCATTAGAATTCTTGCATTCTTGACACAATGCAAGAATCTTGCATTGTGTCAAGATTCTCACCCCTATTTGACAGTGACAATAATTTTGAAAATAGAATTCAGAAAAACAATATTTTACCTGAAATTATCATTCCTGAACAGCCTGGAATAATATTTCCTTTCAGTCTAAAGTGCTGTTTATCGTTGTGTTTCTTATAGGATGTCTTCATTCAGATAAAGCAGAAAACAGATCTGCAGAACAACAAACCAGAGAGGTCAGTGTTTACATAGAAAAATATTGATGTATTTAATTTGTTTACTTTTTTCAGCCATATTACTATAGTGAAAAGAGTTGGAATAGAATACACATTTTATTTAGACTAAATGGAAAAAAATAATAATTTTTAAACATTTATTTCTAAAAGGAATGCATTTATGAAGAGATACCAGATGGCCTGCAGACAAAAGTGGGCAACGCTTATGCCACAGCTTCACTGCATTATTATACTATCAATTTTCAAAGTGGTTCCACCAAAACCACTGATGCAGAAGATCAGATCATGGAACCCTCCTCATCCTCTTGTCAGTATTCTTTCCTAAAGCTCAGTCAAAACTCAACTTCTCTGAGTGATCCACCAACCAAATCTACAGGCGAACCGCTTTACTCAACAGTCAAGAAGTAACAATAGAAAATAAATAAATAAAAACACAGAAGTAAAAGTTTGGAGGACTTGAGTTTTATTTGATCAGGGCAAACATTGTAAATACTTTCAAGCTGGAATCAGTTGATCTTTTAAAATATGACACATGACATCTGACCTGCAGTGCAATGATGGAGCTCAGTATTAAAGTATGATTTCTCTGTTCACTTCAGCCTGAGAGTTGCCATATCACAGAATGTGACAAATTGTTACTTTACTTTTTTATGCATTATATGATTATTGCACTTGAAATCCATCAGTACTACAGGTGTGTTATGCTTGTTGTTATGTGGTTTTATCTGTTTCATATTTGGTTACTGTTCATATCATTTTTTTTGCTTGCTGGATTGTTTTTATACCAGAAACAAAAACACCTTTGCCAATTCATTTTATAAAATGGATACAGACAATTGGAGCCCTCAGATTAGCTAATTTTTAGTTTAAATGCTGAGTTCTAAAATACGCTTGAAAAATATCACAAAATTGCAAGCTGAACACATATGACTACAGGCATTAGAGGGGTTAATGTCCTCTTCTATTTGTACAGTATGTGCCGATAAATCATGTCATCATTTACCCCATGTGTTGCATAATATGGAAAAATTAATAAAATATGACAGCAATCTTATAGCAAAAATCTTACATCAAAAATAATATAATATCTTTTGTAATATTATTGTTGATAGTAGTAGGAGTAGCATCAGCAGGGATATTTGTAACAGTATTCATCATAGTTGTAATCATTTTATTAGTGGTATTGTATGTTTTTCCTTCACTTATTCTGTTTCAGATTTTAATGTTGCAAAATAACAGAGCACCTACTCTGTAAGTGAGATAATTTAAGTGAGATAATTATAAGTGAGATAATTTAAAGTACTTGCCCTAATAATAATAAAAAAATATGTTTCATATGTATTTTTAAACAATGCTTATGCACAGAGAATAAGCTTCAAAGTTGTTGTCTTCATTCATTTTCAATGTTATATTTTAGGCTTAACTCTTCCATTGGGTTCTGTCCTTTTTCCCCATCATCAGACCAAAAAAGTACAGAACACCTACTTATTTGACTAAATTTGCCTTAAATAACATTAAATCTACAGAATTAAAATATCCCAAAATAGAACTAATCCAATATGTGGAATATGTCTAAAGAAGCCAAAGAGAATAGGTCATTTTTACCTTTTCAGAAAATAATAAAATATATTTTATCAGGGTACAGCGAAGTATACTGACTCAGTACAGTGCTGTAACTTACAAAGATAATATGTTGTCTTTCTTCATTGTTTATTTTTATTTTTTATATACGTTGCCTGTTTTGTGTTTATAGATGTATTTATATGGATGGTTGATTGATACTTGGTTGCTTATGGTATTGGAAATTGACTTCTGAGAGAAGGAGTAGGCATTGTAAGGCTTTTTTCTTCCAATTACTTTTTTCATTCAAAACTTTTGTTTATATCAGCATGCTACATGTTAATTTTAAACAGTAAATAAATGAAATAAACAAAATAAATGAAACTTTTGTTTTAATTTTGTTATCAAAATTATTCACTTTAGAAGAACAGTTCTGCAGCTGGGTATTTACAAACTCTTATTATAACAGACTTTTTGGCAGAACATTGCCTCCAGAACTAACGAGATCTATTGTGAGACCTAATGGGATTTACAATTACTTGTCTGGTACTTGCATATTTTCTTGTTCAGCAGTGATCTTCAAGCTTTGCAGTTTACAATTACTTTGCAAACCTATAGAAATAGAAATTCAGAAAATGCAGTTAGTTATATGTTCACAAAACCATGGAAATTAAAATCTTTTTTATTTGTCTGCTCAGTGATGACAGGTATAAAAGAATCTATTGGTTGGTAATTCCTATTCTGTTTGGTAGTTTTACTCTCTTGCGGTTTATGCCGTATTACACAGGGTCTGCAAGTGAAAAAAGGCTGCTCAAATAAATTAACTTTTCAATAATACTCCAATTTACTGCTTGTGACATTAAAGATATGTACTCTCTATATATCTTGTGTTTTATACAAGTAGTTGATTGGCATAACAACTTGGCTCCATTTGTGTTTAGCTTTATTTCATATTGAGGGGCCAAATTTCAGCTCTTAAAAATGAAAATGATCATCATGTTGACAGTAAACCAAGAGTCACTGCATTCTCGACGGTGTGCTGCAGTTCCCTAAAAACCCTTTATCTGCATCCTCTCAGATTGCCGATAAAATCAGAAAATGTTAAAAGTCATGACGGAGGCCCAGAAATGTCATTGAAACGGGGAAATTCAGTAGATCTTGATGAGGCCAGCAATCCTGAATAAACTTTCTACAAGAGCCGAAAGTTCAGTTGAAATAGTTTCTCTAATATCTCAGAGAAAATGTCTTATTTTGAGGACCCAGATTAAACGAATTAAATGTTTGAAGATTTTATTTAATTTAATATCTTCGTGAAGCAGTTTTAGAAGCTGTTCGTCTTGCAATCACAAGTTTTTGGAAAAGCTGCAAATACAAATTATTTCCAAGGGCAGAGCATACCTGGATTGTGAGTGCCACTCTGAAGTGGGTAAAAAGTGTAGTGACTAGGAGTGACTAGAGTAACCAGAAATTTCACTCAAATCAGAGTAGCAACACAGTATGACATTACTCTAGTAGAAAATAAAAAAGTACAGTGGAGTAAGGGTATTTTCAAACCTGATAGTCCAGTAGACTTGGTTTGATTGAGGACCAAAACATTGCACTGTCACAAACAATCTAAACTAATTGATAAACCAGCTCAACACCTCCCATATGTTGACACTGTGTGAAGAACTACTGCAGAAATCAACAAGAAAAGCTCAGAAGATAAAAGGGCAACTTCCTTTTTCACAAGATGTAAACAACAATGGAGAAGTAACAAATTTTAGCATGTAAATGACTTCTCTTTTGTACAATGTCAAAGACAATGAGCAATTTGTCCGTCTAGTGTTAGACTCTTGCATTTGTTTTGATTCTATTGACCCAGAAAGCCCTGCCCTACAGTTTGCTTCTGGCTTTTGCAGTTCGCTTGTATCCACGTATGTATTTGAACATTTTACTCAAACCAGGACTTTGGTTTTTAGGTGAATCAGAGTTAGCTGTTTTGGTCCACGTCTACATCACTGTTTGATTGCACATGCACGCCTCCCCAAATGAACTGTTCTTAGTCTAGACAAACACACTAGAGTTTGATTAAAGCAAACTAACCAGGGCTGGTGTGAATTCAGCCTTGGGGTGCATTTGAATCTCCTAAGCAGCAAAATAGGGTTCAAATGTCTGCTAGGGTAAAACCTAAGGAGGCTAAATAGGGATTTTGTGAATGCAGCCCTTTTAGTCTGCTTATTGTTTGTGGCCTGTTGACTAAATGTATCAACCCACACTTACCAAGGGAAATTTGTCACCCTCCCTTTCTGTCATGTTGACTTCATGTGTTTACACCAACAGTCTGTTAACAGTTTTGAAATGCCTACAAAGGAAAAGAGATTGATTGACAATTGATGTGCTAAAAGAGTAAATGTCTCCCCACCTCCAACCACTAAAGAATATTTTAAGTATTTCCTGACTCAAGTACACCACAGTCAAAAGACTGATTTAGATATAAAATACACACTGAATGTAGACATGGGAACCTTGGACAAATAGATGATTAAAGTAGTGTTCTAATTCGACAACTCATAAACCGCTATAACTCAGCGCGATCAAAATTGAAACCGCCCATTTCATCTTTGTCTTTATGCTGCGGCTGACCCAGATTTTGCATCCAGGAAGACTTGACTTCTAAGTGGATAAAATTTTAACATCTGTGACTTCAGCTCAAGCCCTTCAACATGAAGAGCATCTTTGTACTTATCCTCTCACTAATAACAGGTAATTGAAAAGCTTCTATTTGATTAAATTGTATGTCTTGCATCTTATATCCGATTTCAGACCATTCTCATGTAGGCTTTAGAATAATATGGCAAATTTATTGGTTATTATAAGTTTTCAGGAAGCTGCTTATTTGGTCATTACAATGCAAGCTACTGAGTCCTTTTAACCTGAAAACACAGATTTTCTGCACTCCCATTCCTTTTAAATTCACTATTAGAAATACATTGTCAAATGTATGCTTTTAATTGTTCTAAGTTTTAAGCTGAAATGTTGAAACTGATTCAGGAAACCAGATTTACTACTTTTTATGTTGTCTAAATAAATAGTTCTCAAGGCTGTGAGTTTATCAAGCTTTTGTGATTTTCAGTGATTTTATTTTTCCTTTCACTTTGATTTTGGCTGTTGAGTCATTGGTTTTTCGTCCAGCGCTTATTCTAGACCATAGCAGCAAATTGTGCAGTATGTGCTTGGTAAGCATGAACTGTGAACACATGATGGAAGGATTTCATGTCAGGATTGTAAAACTACTTCCAGAAGAAGGTCTCTGAAGGTAAAGTAATAAAATCCAGAGTAGAGCTGATGGGATCAGCTGCAGACAGTTCATTTCCAAAAATTGCAGAAATACATGGTTCTTTGGAAACTGAAAATGTGTGCATGTAAAACGCCAGAATTATCATTTTGCATAGGTTTTGTACTACTGTTGCTTTACGTGTTAATTTTGTGTTTCTAGAAATTACAAAAGTCCTGAAAAGTGTTGCATATAAGCTTTAATTTAGATTAAGCTGACCAATATTTGCCATGTAATTACATAGTAATTTAACATTATTAAAGCTCCAGTATGTAACCTTTATAAAGAATAAGATTTTTCTACATATTTGTGAAAAATGTCATGTTGAGCTCAATCTTTTTCACAAGTTATCTGTTTCATACAATACTGTCACAGCATAGTGACATTTTCAGCAAATATATAAAACAATGTAGTTTTTCATCATTACATACTGCAGCTTTAATACCACAAGCTGGTTTGAAATAGTTCTCTGTGTTTCGTAGGTAACTGGAATCACATAAACTTAATCTTTCTTCTACAGGAACTGAGGCCTCAACAGAGATAAAAATATGTCTGGAAGGATGGGTGGAAATGACATGGAAATACCCTTGTGACGAACAAAAATACAATAAACTCAGTCATTTTACCAACTAAAACCATACAGAGTAATCAGACAGACAAATGGGAAAAAAGTGGCAAATATTTTTTTTACCATGATAAATTGGAAAAATATCTTAATCTAAAGGTATGGACTTTTAACTCCAAGGACAGTGGAACTTATGGTTTTAATTGTGATGAAAATGCAAAAAAGAGTGAAGTAAAGACTGTTGGTAAGTGGCATTCCATTGGAATGAGTACCAGAGTAAAAAAAGAAGAACATCTTACACTGTTATGTAGGCAGATTTAACTTTACAAAAGTAATTAACTCTCTGTCACATCATAAATCAGCAGGAACCTTTTAAATATTTATTGAGGTTTGTTCTACTTACAGAAAAATTACACTGCAAGAAACACAATCAAACTGCTTACCGAACAGCTAAAACGACCATCAAATGTTATTATCCAGATATGTATCTGTCCAAGACCAAGTTCATCTGCAAAGAAAACAACTTTACTTGTAAGAGTATCTTAACAACAAAATCATCTAAAAATTTAACAAGAAGATTCACCCCGACTCCTACCAGCAGTGCCTTCAGTTTATCAATTAATCCTGTGTCCTTAAACGATGCTGGTGTTTATTGGTGTGGAGTGAAAGAAAGCAATGGCAGTTACCAAGCTGGAATCTCAAAAATACAGCTGGAGGTTAAAAGTAAGTGAGTTACATATTTATTTTTTCACCAATTATTGAACAACGCTAAAAAAAACCACTTATTTTCCACAGATATCACAACGTTTTCAAGATTGAGAACTCCAGGACAAGATTTAAAATATTATTGCAAATACAGAAGCGATGTCTCTAACCTAACAAAATTTATCTGTAAGGGAGAAAATCAAAATGAATGTCAGAATGTTGGAAGCACCACAAATAACAACATGAGTAGGAGGTTTATGATGAAGGACAACAAAATAAAAAAAACCATCAACATAGAAGTGAGAAATGTAACAGTAGCTGACTCTGGAACGTACTGGTGTGGAGCAGAGGACACCAACAAGGAACACAGCAAAATATTCATTCACAAGCTAGCCTTGAAAGTAGGTGAGTCCTTAAGTTTCTACCATGATTTAGACAGCTTAGGTGTAGTTTGACTACAGAAACCTTTACTGCAGAAACCAGTAAAGTGGTGAGCATATAGTTTTTCAGACATGGAATTAAGACACCAAACATTCCTAGATTCCTACTTTTATTGGTAATACGTCTAACACTGACCCACAAGTCAGTTTGTGCATTCCCATATATTTGAGTATTATAGAAAAGCTTTTTATCTGTACTTCATTAACCTGAGATTAATGCAGTTCAAGCAATTATTTATTTTCATTTGCTGATTATGGTTTGCTGTTAATTAAAACTAATATTGCATTTTTTTTGTTATCCGCTCATTTAGATAACTCAGCAACTTTACCTGCAAATACATTTGGTAAGAGACTACTGTATTTTTGTTCTTAAACTGCTTAATAATCAATTAATTTCTCTGTGTTGATGAGTGCTTGAAACAAGATTGTGTCTGTACATTGTAAGTGACATAAAAACATTTCTGATCACTGGTACAGTTGTGATACTTCTGCTTTGGACAACAACATTGATCGTTATATACAAACGTAAGAATGTTCGTATTTATTTGAACAGAACACAAGCAATATTATTATATGAAACCACTTTCTTACACTTTAAATGTGTAGATTAAATCTAAAGAGCCATAGCAGAAAGACCATTTTTGCTGATTTATCAAACATTAAATTGTTCCTCTTAAAAAGAAAAATTCTTAGATAATAGTTTTCTGTGTTTTCATTTATTTACTTTTTTGTACTCTTCTGTTTTTGAAAAGGACACTCAAATGCAAAAAACACAGACCGCAGAGCAGCAGAATGTAATCCAACAGAGGTTAGTTTTAAAATCTACACTTTCTGTGTTAAAGTGTCGATGCACCAACAAATAGATTTTGTCATACCAGTAACTAGATTGATATTATTTCTCTGATAGGAGCATTTCTATGAAGAAGTGCCAGAGAATAAGAAGACACTGGTGATGGCTATCTATGCCAACACTTCTACAAATGAGCCAACCCTGCAGCCATACTCTATTGTCAGCTTTCAAAGGATTTAAAAGAATAACACTGACACAGAAGCTCTGCTCCTTGAACCCACCTCTTCTACTTTGTGCAGCTGGAGCTCAATTTTCCCAACTGATCAGCCATCCAGATCTACAGACCAACCTCTGTACTCAGCAGTTAAGAAGACAAATGCAGAAATAAAAAAAATTTAAAAAATACACACACACACACACACACACATATATATGTATGTGGGAGTGGGGAGTGCATGTGTGTGTTCAGCCCTGACCTTTATTTATCTGACCAGAAAGATGTTGAATCAAATGGGGATCTAATTTGGCATTGTACATTTACATGTTCTATTATTTATAACTTGCTTATTTAAGATTCAGCTAATTGAAGATGTTTTGCTTCAATTGGAAGTTATTTACAGCTTCTTCTTACAACTGCTTAGTGTGTTTTTATACAGTTATGATCATATGCCTGCTTATTACAAGGAAGTTTCATTACTTCCTTGTTTTATGAAAGAAAAAAAACAAAACAAAAAAAACATGGCTCCACAATACATCAGTATGTGCATTGCTTTTTTATTACTTATTGAAATATATTTATCTGATTGGCTTCATTTATTTATTTTGCACTGGGCGCCAGATAGAAGTAAAACTCAGGTCAAGTATTTGTCAGGTTTGCAAGATCAGCTAACTTTGTTTGTCATCTCAGGAATCTTGCTCTGCTTCAAGTATGCTAATAGATTCAATAATTCCCTACTGCAGTTTCTGTCCCCCTACAGAAAACCAAGACTGGTGCTGTTGTAATTAAAATTATTCCAAACCTTCAGATATCTGTCTGTCTTTCATAAAAGGGTGGAAACTAGAAGAGTAAAAAGTACATGACCCCTGCAGGTTTTGCATTTCTGCTCACAGAATGTGGTTCAGGAACTATTCAAACACAAGAATTTCTGGCCCTAATTTTTTAAATGCTTGCAGCACATCTATCCACATAGTGACACTCAAATCAATTCTCCACGATTGGCAATGCCAAAGAATTGTCAATGGATGTCAGGATTAATATGGCATCACCACAAGGCTGGATTTAATAAAACAATTATATTCTTTGTAAGATGTTTGTTCTTTGTAAAATGGAACTTCTGTAGTGAGGCTTAGTAAAAACACATTTAACTCAGTTTAAAATGGCTGAACGGCAGAGTTTATCATTTTAACTTAATGTAGAAAAAGCACTATTTTCAGTATACGTTTCAAAATTTTATTCGGCCCACATTGACAGGATGTAATTAATAAGATCCAACAAGGCAGAAAAAAATTTCACACAATAAACAAAACATCAAATGTTGGATCAAACATTGGCCTGAAGCTCTAAAAATACAAAAAACAAACAAAAACAAAACCTGAAAACCACCATATTCTCTTCTAAGGTACTTAAGGAGTGCTTAGCTCATATCCATGCTCTCTGTGGGGCCTAACCCTCCTGCCTCCCCTCCCTGGACACTCTGGTAGATGGACGCCATGTCAGCGTTGGATCTAATCTGATTGGCGAATTCAGCCATGCTGGGACTTCTCTCCACCTCTGGCACAGCCAGCAGGGCAGCAACAGCGCGCATTGCTGAGCGCCGCAGTTCCTCTTGCTTCTCAAACTCCTGTTTTACAGAGCCGGCCTTTACCTGTAGATTGTAGGAGATGCCACAGAGTGTAAATCATGTTGTTTGGTGGGCTATCTGGTTAAGCATCAGGTCAATAAATTGGGACAAATGCCTCATATTTCATTATTTCAGTAATAATTTCAAAGTGCTTCAATACTTTGGTGGTGCAGGTGGCTTTAAGAGGTTCCACCAGTCGGTCTAGTCTTTGGAGAACAGCAGCAGGACACAAAGAAACCAGTCTGGCCAACATCAAAAAGGTCAACATCTACAGCCCAGAATAAACAGAAGTGATAGAAAAAAAGGTGGTTTCTTCTTTAGCGGTCCAGAAAGCTGAATTTCTGTTGTCTTACATTCCATGAAGCAAGCTTGACATTTATTTAATACAATTATTTCATTTTCAAATAATATTCCTGCTCACCCTGATATCATAGTGGTCTTTAAGTCCTTCCTCTACATGATCCAGAAACTGCAGGACGTCCAGCCCCTCTAGGCAGCTGTCCAGCAGAGTGTACATACACTCGAATGCTGCTTTACGCACATCCAAACCATCATCCACCGTGTGTTTGAAGGGTCCCATCTCCACCTGCCCATCACACATGCAAAGCATTACATTTGCACAGATTGTCATTATTTGCAGAGTTAGTTTGCCGAGTCAGCTAACACACCTCTCTTATGAGGTCCTTCCTGATCTTGGTTTCCTTGTAAAGGTGAGGCAGGATTGTTCTCAGCAGACCTTGGACCAGAGATGGTTTGTTATGAGCAGCAGAGTTAAACATCACCAAGGCGACACGGCGCACGTTGATGTCACTGTCCTGCAGGGTCTTCAGAAAGTCACCTGTCAGAGTAAAATACAAAATATCTTAGTATCACCATTAACAAAGTGTGAAAATCTCAACAAATATGACAAAAAGTTGCTAATATACTAAAGAGTGCTAAAAATGGTTTAGGATTTAAAATCTATTTTTTTTAATACTCTTTTGGTCACAGTAGATCCACAAACATGAATGTTTCTCATTAGAAATTCATGGGACAGCCCAAATAATAGTATTGCAAATTGTAAAGTTGAAGAAAAACAGTACGTAGTTTTAAAAGTTTGTGAAAAGAAAAAAAATCTATGCATACATTTGTTTTCATCCAACTTCACCTAACGGTAATGAAGCACCACCAAGTAGCTTTAAAAGTTACAAACTTTGTACATAAAATCCACCAGAGTGATTTAACCTTAGCAGAAATGCAGCTGTTTTCTCCTCACCTTTTAAGGTTTGGTAAAGAACATAAGCAAACATGCATTATCAAAAAGACCAAAGAAGGGAACAGACAAGTCAGAGCCACTGATAGTCATACACTAAATATGATCTTTGTGTTAGAGTGGCAGGAAGGAAGTCACTGTTTAAAAAAGTCAGAAGAATTTCCTGCTGCAGTTTGCCACAATTAGCAAAAGGAAAACAGTAAATGCGGATGTTATTGACATTAAAGGAAATGTTACATGTGGGTCAAAATTAAGACATTACCTATCATCCTAAACACATGGTGTTGGTGGCATAATGCTGTTGTAATTCTTTCTACTTAGTAAAATCCACAACTTTGTATTGGTCTTTTACATGAAAGTACATGACATTTGTAATTACAACATAACAAATGTAAAAAAGAGTTGAAGGATTGTAAATATTTTTTGCAAAGTATGATGTATTCAGAATGCAAATACAGAAACATTATGGTAGCTGAGTTCACCACTTTGGTGGCTAAAACTAAGAGAAAGTTGAGATTAACTGAAACATTTACTTGGAAAATCATCTGAGAATTAAAACTAATTGTGCTTGAAGTTTATGGGTTGTGACAACAGACGACTACCTCAGTAGCCTGAGGCTTCAGAAAGCATAAATTCATCACAGCTGAAGACTGAGGCCACAATCATCAGAATAAGTCCAAAACAGCATTATGTCTTGTTTTCTTTGTGCCCATCGGGTCTGTTTAATGTACCCAATCCAAGTTTGAGTACTTCTGAATCAGATACTCACACTAAGCCTGTATAAAGTTATATCAACAGAAACTACGGCTCATTGAAAAATAACCGAGGCTGTTCTGAGTGGCAACACAGAGCAATGAATTTGACGTTTCCCAGGAATGCTGAGGTTTGATCTGAAGTCCATTCACAAACATTTTTATGTGCAATCATATGGCCAGTAAAATGTTGCAGAATTTGTATTGAAAATCTTTACTGGAAGTAAAAATTTACTGTTAATGCTGTGTTTTACCGATGCTGTCTTTCAGCAGTGGGTCTATGGGAGATGGATGGTCAACAATGGTGAACTTTACAGCTGTCACCACCGTGCTGCGAGTCTGAGGAGAATCTGTAAGACAACAAGCACGAGTGGAGTGTTAAAAATTGATTCTGTTTTATGAGAACAGTTCTACAAGTTACCAAAAATAATTCTACAGATGAGATATTTAAAGTAACCCGTTTTTAACATTACATCTCTTGGATCTGAATTAAAATAACAGAGATTAAACTCCATGGATTTGCTCACAAGAGCACAGAAACATTTCAGGAAAAGAGAAATGTGTGTCCCTGTTGCCATAGACACTTCAAAGAGATAAAAATAAAGCTGGTTTGGTTATACTCAGGAAAGAATAAATGGCTTGCAACATGATTAAACGTTGTTTTTATTGTACCTACATTCCATAAAACTCTTTGTGTCTCCATTAGCCATTTGAAATGTGCTTTGATTATGTTTTATTAATAAGTGATACCAAGATGCTTACCTTTTATTTGTAAAGAGATTTTGTTCTGGTTTTAACTGTGGGAGAAAGCATTGTAGTCTTTTTCATTCGTCTAGGATATATTGGACTGATATGTTTCTTGATAAGAGTTTCATTAGTGCAGCTATTAAAGAACAAAAACACCACTTCAGATTCTTGAAAATCATTAATTTCATCCTCTTTATCTCTTTATTCTATAAATGGGTAGAGCTTTCTATGATTCACAGTAGTTGCATTTCTATTAGAAATGTGTGCAAAACTTTGTTGATATGTTGCTAATGTCAAAAAACAATTTCACAATTGCATTTTTTCCATAAAATAAGAGAAATAAAACAAGTTGTTGATCATGTGACCCATGTGATGTAAAAAAAGTGTTTGATTTACAGTTTCGTGAAACAAACCAACATCAGAACATATGTAAGAAAAAAACCTCATCCTGGCTGCAAAACTTTTATCAAAAAACTTTTTAATTGGCATGTTCCCATTAAGTTAATTTATTTTCAAAATGTCAAGTGGTGAGTGGAAATGTCACTAGTGAGGCATCTAAATGTCTAAGTTTTATAGGTCAAAACAGATCCCACATGACGAACTAAAGAGAGAAAAAAAGAACTTAGCCCCCACCGTACCAGCTTTAAGTTGTTGTTTTAGTCTGGGCAGAAGTTGTGCAGGGTTGACTAAGGTCAGTTTTCCCAAACATTCAGCCACTAGGTTCCTGGTCCCCTCCTCCTGACTCTCACAGTGCTGAAACAGCAAAGCCCAGATCGACTCCACATGAGGTGAGAGACTGGAGGCTGGACATGCGCTGAGCAGAGAAAGAGAAAAAAAGCTTCAGCAGAGATACTATGAAGGCCTCAAGGGACAAACCTTGCTTGGCTTATAAAACCTTTGATATAAAGTATCTGTATGAACACCCACCTGATGACCTCTTTGAGGGAGTGAAGCAGCAGGTATTGTCTTCGTGGTTGAGCTGAGATCTCCTTCAGCATGAAGGGCAGAAACTCATTTAGGCTGCCGACCGCCATGCCTCCTAAAGCGCAGGATGCTGCTGTTTTTATCTGGGAACACAGAAGGGATGATGCCTCAATGACTGTGAAGATAATCTGTGCAGGCATATTTTTACAACAACAAGCTGTGGCTTCATCTCTGTTCAGAAGAACAGAGATGAAGTTGCTCCATGGGATCACTCTTTTTTATTCAGTGTTGTCAGTGAATATGTGAGCTCAGCCTCAATCCAATGACTGTGAAATGAGTGTGAAATATTTCTTTATTTTTACTGTCCTTGTGTTTTATGCCAGTTTGGAAGAGCTACCAAGCTTAGATTTTTTTATTATTTGTGTCCTACCTCCTCGTTGGTTGAGGAAAAGGCCTCCAAGATGACTCCCTGAACCTCCTTACTCCCTGCCAGACCGCTGCTCCTCCCCACCTCCCCCAGACACAACAGAGACAGCACCCGAGCCGACTCTGGGGAGCTGGAGTTCTTCACCTGAGGGAAGAGAAAATGACCTTTAATAAGACAAACACCCAGGATGACATCGTTAAGCATCAGTGGTACCATGTTTCACAAAAATAATAAGAAAGGGGCAGTGTTAATACTGTAGAAAGGTATTAGTAAAATATCCAGTTACATTTGACACATTACAACCACAAATGTCTGAGGACTTCACTGGGATTTTATGAGACAGGCTAAAACAAATAGTATCTAATACCTTGAGAAAACCTTTTCCTATATAACTGAAAAGAAGAGTCACACACCTGCTGTATGAGGCAGGTCACAGTGCCAGGCATCTCTTTTGGAGAAGTAGAGGACAGAGCAGCCACACAGCGAGCCACAGAGTGGTAGGACTGTTTGTGCAGGACGTCCGCAGAGGACTTGGGACTTTGAAATGGCTCCATAAGAGACTTCAATAACTGACTGAAGAAGAGAGGAAAATATAGGAGTAAAAAGAAGAAGAAAGAAAAAAGTATGATCAGATGCCTGTCCTTATGTACAAGTGTTGATATATCACAAATCACTGCAAGGTGCAATAATGCTGCTAAATGAAACATAATCTATGTTGTGCGGTATTAACAATCATTGTAAAACGTTGACCCTTTTGCAGTTCTAGAGTTTTATTTCTTCGCGGCACAACAAAAATCATTTTAGATAAAATCTAAAATTATGTAAATCTGACTTCAAATAAACAAAAAAGTATGAGTTCAGACCACAGGATTCCCTTGCTGCTTTCTTTGTAATGAACAGGAAAGGTAGCATTCAGGTTCTGATTATCAACACCTCTAAAAAGCAGCAGTTTTGAACATCAATTATCTGAAGCACATTGTGTATATTCATCATTCAACATGAAAGTCTTCCCAAGAGTGGCAAATTCACCTTAAGTTTATCTTGTTAAGTTAACAAACAAACCCAAAAGCTCAAGACTGGTTGTGCAGGTTGCGATGGAAAAGCATTTTTAGTTTTAAAAGATAATAGCACTCCAACTTTAGCAAAGTTGCATCTGGAAGAATCCCAAGATTACTAGAACAGTGTTCTTTAGAGTGATCAGACCAAAGCAGAAATTCTCGTCTATAATGAGCAGCTGCATGGTGAATGAAGCGCATGCAGAGAATATCAGCACCACAACCACATCAAGCATGGTGTTTGTGGGTGATGGTTGATGTTTTGCAGGGGTAGAAAGTGGGTAACTTTGTAGTCCTTGAGTCGATCATATGGGAAAGCCTCTTCTTGCATCTTGTCGCTACAAATGAGAGCATTTTTATCTTTTTATCTTGAGTAGGTTGATGTCATTTGGAGGAAATAAGTTCCACCATTTTGTGTTGCACAAACAGAGACTGTTGCTGTCCTGTCATAACAGAGCCACTGATTAACACACAAGTTTTACAGAAGTCTTCAGAGCCTAATTGCATCTGACATGCCATCCTTATGTCACTGAAAATGTCCCCCAAAAGAAGCTGGAACCCTCCGACCAGCAGATCAGTTTTCCTTGCCACCACATAAGGCCAACAATTGAGGTAAGTTTAAGTGTAGGATATTTTATAGTCAGGTCATTTATCAGTTTTGGCATTGGTTAATGTTCTCCATACGTCAGCTCAGGACAACCTTAATTTTGACAAAGTTCCTGGAGAGCCACAGAAGGCATTACACGTCAGTTTTACCAGACTCAGTATTACTGCCTGTGATTAGTGAAGTGATCTTTATCAACATAATTTGTGGAGTTCCCCTTGAAAACAGTAATCACATCATTATTGATTTTGTAGAATAACAAAGCGGGCCTGACTCAGTTGTGACTCAAGAGTGATGTCCACACACTGGAGACATGATTTAATCTGGACCGGTGACGTGAGGGGAGCTCTGATCAAGTTTCACTCTTTTTATTTTCTGTAATATAATATAATAGCTTCTAATCAGCAAAGGAGACTTTGACATTGTAAGTTTTGGAAGGTTTTCTCATACCCTGATGAAATAACAGCTGTTTACAAGCCTGAGGGAAACACCAAATTTTGGCATGATTGTAATTTTATAGAGCTGGCAAAAAGATACATCCATTTGCAACGTCAGCTCCAAAATTACCTGATTCTTATCTGCAATTTTTAACCTTTGTTGGTCAACAACTCATTGGTTGCAAACTATTAGCAGTTATTGGTCCTGAGCAACTGTCCCATCAATCTGTGTTGACCCAAGTATGACACTCTTAGTTTCTGGATGTAGGGACAGTTGAGCTCACCAGCTTACCTGTAGCCCAAGTTGGTAGCCTTGCTCACCACCAGGGCTTGGAGGAAGTCCAGTATAGCCAGAAGTGCTCCACCCTGCAGCAGCGGGGAGTGGATGAGCTTAAAGACTCCAGACAGCACAGATGAGCTGATTTTAGCCAGAGAAGAGGGGCAGGCTTTGGCCATGCAAGTTAACAAGGTAATGGACACCTAAACAGAGGAAAGCATAAAGTACATAAAGCATTTTAACAGCAAAAAACAGCTCCGGAAGTTTGGCCTAAAGTCATGCTTTATGGTTCAAATCCTGATTTTACTTTCTGTAGTTGGCAGTAAGTTTAGTACACTGAAAATTAACAAGGAAGGCAACGACTCTCCACTATCATCATGGAGTCACCAAGATGTAGTCATAAATTAAAATGTGTTTCATATTTGATATAAACACAACCTAGTTGTGCTGAAGTAAAAATTAATGCAGTTTAAATAAAACAATCAAATGTCCCTACCTGCTGAACTAACTGCTTCCCAAGTTTCATGTCATAAAATTGGCCATGTCGTGATCAGATATTAATATTCGAAAACCCTCCAATATCAGTCAAAAGTTGAGCATCGGATTATCTCAACCTAGATCCATAATGTGAAATAAACACACCTATAAAAGCACCACTTTCCAGCATATAGTCCGCCTCACTACTTCCATCCAACAGAGCTTGTATCCAGTACTCAGACCCATTGGTTAATAATAAAAGGGTCAGTTGCTCTCACATCTATTGTTGACATTGACGAGTGTCCTTTGTTTGAGTAATATCACTTGATCAAGCCTTTTTTAACATTTCACACTGCAAAATAAGTAGTAAAAGTATCTATGTTTTGTGCTGATATCGTATCAGGCCAATATCAATATCAAAAGTATCAATATTGACACAAAATACCAAATACCAAAATAGCGATGCAACTATTGTTGAATACTCCAGGCCTGCGATGGGCAGAATAAAAGGTGCACAATGTTTCAAATAGCAGTTGTCATGGCAGTATTAGTAAGTGCAATACTGCAATCGCAAAGGTCTGCTTGGATGCAAAATTTAAATGTAATGAATTGATGCTCTGCATATTGAAAATATATTTGTCTTGCTGGCCTGAAAACTCAGAAGTCTGATATATTTTTAGCAGCTGAGATACTCAAATTTACTGGGACTGTAAGGAGTCAAAAAATGGTGGCTTATGCATTGTATTGTTTTTTTTTAATCTAAAATCCTGGAGACCTAACCAATGCCTATCAGTGTGACTCAAGGATTCAACAGTAGTAAACAAGCAAGTCTGATCTAAGCAGCTCCTAGCTTGCGACTTACATGACTTAAAGCTGCTAATACACAAAAGTAAACTTTTAGTATTGTGCTGAAGTCTGTTTCTCAATGATTCATGGCTGTTTTGGCAGCAACAAACTGTTAAACAGGTGGTCATAATGCTATATCTGATTGGTGTATTTTCACTGTGACAAATTAATCTAAAAAAATGTTTACTGACTTAAGTGATGCAACAATTTTAGTGTTTTGCAGATGGAAACAAAAAACATCTGGTTTTAGAAAGAGCATTGTTGCTGTGAGTACCTGTGATACATGCATGTCGCTCTCATCCACCAGAGGAGGAATCTCACTTAACACAGGCTCCAGAGCAGCTGGCTTGATGCTGGCAGCATGATGGGTAACCATCGCTGTGAGACACGCCAACGTGCTGAGCTTCAGAGCTCGCTGGTTCTTCCGCAAGAAAGACCCCAGCACTGACAAAGCCTCCGGTAGGATGGATGTCATGTCAATCTGGAGGAGCAAGGAATGTTGCTTTCATATTTTAAAAGAAAGTTAGGTTTTATTTTTGTAAATTCATTAAGAAAAAGTTTCCTACTGAACTTTTTGTGGAGATGCAGAGATGAGGGTTAGGGTCTTCACTGCTGTCAGTCTTGTTATCTCATTTTTTAACCTGTCCAAAAAAATCCCCAAGACTCCCTGCAGCTCCGTCCCCAGGTGGTCACCAAGATGACACACCATATGACCCATACAGGAAATAGCTCTCTCCTTCACTTCCTGGTCAATGTCTGTTGCTTTGAGCCTCTTCATTGTTACTGAAAACACCTGGAGGAAAGAAGATTTAATAAAGAACAGGTGACAAAATAAAACACATCTGGAGCAAAACAACAGCTAATCCAAGGCAAATAAACAAAAGAACCAAAACAGGATCAAATAATAAATTAGAACAAAACAATGTAGACAACAACAGACGTATCCAGTGAAAGAAAATAATCAGTGAAATGGAACAAAGCCTGCAAGGATAAATGTTTCTTTGATATTCTGAAGGAAGCAGAAACCTAATTGCTACTCAAGACAAATAATACAGCTTTCCCAACTTATTTATGTAAGCATTTTAGATTTCCCAGTGTTTAAAGGCAAAACACAGAAGCATTGTAGATTCCTACAAGCAGTATTAGCAAAATATATTTGGATGTTTGCTGTAAATAAATCAAATTCTTTTTATATCATAAGCATTATATCTTTAAAGTAGACCCACTTTGTTGATTTAACAAGTTTATATGGTAAAATGAAACTGGTTTTCCTCTCCTAAAACAAAAAAATAATAATAATTCCAACTCCAACAATGTACACTGAATGTAAGATTTTAAAAAATAGGCTATACCTCCTGAATGAAAGGCTTTGGGTCAAAACTTAAGGATGTAGTTGTCTGTCCCTGTGGCCTCATCACTTTGATTAGCTGCTGAGTGACCAGCAGTGCCTCCGAGGTGATCTTATAGAAAGTGTCCTCAACACATGTTAGGATGGCAGGCAGCAGCGTCTGCAGGATTGAAAGTGAGGATAACTATGAAAACATTGAGACACCCAGACACCCATAAATGGTTCAGGGTGATTTCCAAGACAACACTGAGATAACTGAGATTGTTCTGACCAAACTTTATCACTTCCCACAAAATGCATGTCCACTGTTTTGGCTTAAAGTCTTTAGAGCAAAGCATTAAATGAGGTTTGTACAACCTGCATGTGTGGCTGAAATGCTTGAGGATGGTGGGAGATGAGAAGAATGTGGAAGAACGAAAGAGCATCAATCCTCATGGCGGAGGAGGTGGATTTATCAGTCAGGGAAAAGACAATGCCTGGAAGAAGAAGGAAAAAGCAGGAATTAAGAAAAAAGAAAGCAAAGGAAAGTAAACTAAACGGAAGGACAAAGAGATAGTTTCAGTGTGAAAAACTGAAAAAGAAAAAAAAAGCTGACCTTGAATAAATTTGAGATTTATACCACATTACGGTAATAAAGATAATTGGTCAATGTCACAATGTATGTGTACCAGGTATGAGGACGGATATATGCTCTTCCAAGGCTCCAGGTACTGTGTAGGCTAGCTCTGTGAGAAGACAGAAGCAGCCCTGTCGAGATTTAAGGCTCTTCTCCTTTAACTGTTTATGGAGAGCCTTCACAATCACCGGCACCTGAATGGAGATGAAAACACATATTAAACATGAATATCTCAAAACAGGAGCCCATTTGCAAGACACAAGTTTCCTTTCTTGACAGGAAGTGTAAAATATATATATATATTTTTGTTTCTAAAATAAGGCACTTGTTGACCTCATTTAGTAGCACCCATGGTAAGAATTTTAGAATTAATATTTTCTAATTCTAAAATATTAGAAATATAACACTTTGAAATCAAATTATTCATCAGGGATAGAAATCCCATGCTAGTAAAAAGTTGTTTTCAACAGTCACTGTGTGCTTTACATTTTCTAAATAATACACATGGCTAAAAAATGTTTATTTCTACTTTACAGTTTAAGTTCACTGCATTGCCTTCAAACGTGTCTTTCTATTTCCTTTGGGCATCACATAGACCTCTTTTATTTTTTCATTCGTCACAATACAAAACAAAAAAACAACACGCTGTTCATGTACAATAGGTATTTACTATACTCCATAAATCTAAAAATAGCTACAGGAAGATGTAGCTATATTTTACTTATAATGTGGATATTAACTCATTCATATCCACATTCAGGGTAATAATGAATGTGAAACAACTGGAACTATCCAAAATTATCCCATCAGCAACAGAGCATTAAAGTTAACAAAGTCCCCATAGCAACCATTAAACACCATCTACGTGCAACCAGTGTTTCCAAGGAAGTTTGTTTTTTTTGTCTTACCGTTACAACTGTAACCATGTGGTTTTCTAAGTATCACTAAGCCTGTAACTAGAACACTGAGCTTTGATCTAAAGTTTGAGTTTTTCTGCATCAAACACACCAAATGAGGCTGGCATAAAACAGTGGGGAAGAAAGTTATTCTTCCCCACTGTCAACATAAAGAAGGAATACATTTGTGGATCTCAATTTTTAAAAAATTAAAGCTGTGTCCAAATTTCAATAAAAGTATGGTATTTTTAATTTTATCAATGTTTCATGCAATAATAAATAACTCAATTTTAGAGGCTCAAATTTTTCTTCTGGCCTCAGGTATTAACATCTGTTTTCAGCACCTCTTTTTTCAGCAAAGCAACTGCTGGTTCTTCCTCTGTTCCTGGCTCTGAACTGGCTGTAATGAGGCTGTGATGACTCAAACTGCCTCGTGTTTGCCTCAGGAGAGTGGAAAAAGCAGCAAAAACATCAGCCTTCACGTTCTCCTCGCGCTCCTTGAATCGGGCCAGCAGAGCCGGGCAGATGGAGGAGTAGAAGGAGAGGAGAAGATCTCTCCTTGTGCTGATCAACGCCTCCAGACACTTGATGGCGGAGCGGCGAACCTTCCAGCTCATGTCGTCGTCATCACTGTACTCATCATCTGATTCTGTGAGAAGTTAAAACATAATACTTCTTCAGAGTATCTTCAAGATTTATTCAAATTTATTTCTAATATGATGTTTTGACAGTGGTTAAACTGAGAACTGAAGTTTGGACATTTGAACTTTTGATTAAAACTCAGATTTTTCTCTTTTTTGAAGACCCAACTCAGAATCTTCATTTTTTTAATTTTGACAGAAGAAACAGAATTTATTCATTTATGTTGGTGAATATCAGATTTTGATATATTTTTTTAAATCTTAATGTTCAGCTCAAGAAAAATAACAGATAAAAATCTGATAACAAACCTTCATCAGCGCCATCCTCTATGTCCATGCTGTCTTCATCTTCCTCGTTGTCATCATAGTTGTAGTTAGGGTCAAAGGTCATGAACTTCAGACAGAGCTTAGTCACCATGGCAACATGAGGTGACATCTCCTTTGGACATCTAGTGAACAAACACAATGTGAGTACTAGACAAAAATACATATGTACACAATAAAGGGCATCAAAATAGAATTATTTGCATCTTTATCAAGAAGTTTGTTTGAAGTTTAGACCTTCTTGGCTAAATTTACAAAATTCAGTTTCCAATTATGTCCTCTAAATCCTAGTAAACAATGTTATTTGTTTCTTGTTCTGTTTTATTTGAATTATATTGTATCATACATGATTCATACAATATAATTGTCATCTATTTGAACTATGTTGTATTTAAGTACATAACTATGAATGAACTAATACACGGAGGATATTTTTCCGGAACATCTTTCTGAATAACACCTGTTTACAGACATCACAGTGTTTGACAGTTAGCTGTAATTAAAACGGAAGGATAAGGCAAACAAAAAATGCAAACTCAAACAATTCAATGTAAATAAGTGAATGAAAAATGTTCAATAAAATTCATGTGATTGTTGTAAAGAACTTTTACCAACAAACACCTAAAACTGTGACCCAACCAAAACAGTTTTTGATCAGAGCCAAAGAGCTAAACAGGTGATCAGGTTACTTTTCTAACCTGTGGTGTACTGAGAAGCACACTTGTAGATAACATACAGGCTTCACATTATCAGCCAGTTTGTTTGTTTGTGACTGTATGTGTAATTTATTCTGTTCATGGTGAGATTGGCTAGATTTCCCCAGATAATTAACCTGCCCAGTGGTTTTGGGTTAGGGTGAGGTGAATGTCTGATGAGGAGCATTAATGAATGGAAAGGAAGTGATGGGAGAAATTCAATATAATGTTTTTCTGAAGTGAAGGAAGCAACGTGTTTGTTTGTACCTTCGTATAAAGGCTTCAAAGGCCTGGAAGCAATACTCCCTCAGCTCATCATCCTCCACACTGGTGAACTTCACCACCATTGGGATCAGTTTCTCTAAATGCTCTCCTGCAGTAAAACAGGAAAGAAACCTAAAGTTACAATAAACTGTGACACATCACTTCAATTTAAACAGTTATATCAGTCTATAAAATATTTGTTATAAAAATACAAACCTTTTACAGCAGCCACAAACGTTATGGTTACCATGAGAGCAAGTATAAGTTTGCACACCATAGAACCATAGAACTTGTATTGAACTTTCATGTAAAATTTTAGGGATGGTTTTTGACAATTAGCTGTTTTAGAATAGCAAAGGTTGTCAGAGCTACAAAGAATTAATTTCTTTGTTTTGTGAAACCATGGCATTATACCTGTGAGTGATAAGGACTTTTTTAATTACCCAGATGTGTAAATGTAACTGGGTGAACATGCAGAACCACTTGCTAGATAAGCTACTCTTTTGAATATTGGAAACAATGTCTATGCATCCATTTCAATGAATAAATGTGAAATAAACATTTCTTTTTGGATGACATTGGGTTTAGAGAGAGAGAAGCACCAAAGAGGCTAGCATTCATTCAAAAGGACAAATATGTACACCTAAGCCAAAAAAAAAAAAAAGTGTTAAAACGGAGTGAGAAAATTAGATGTCATCATTTTTTAATTTCTATTATATTTTATAGGAAAATACTGTTATAAATATGTTGTTAATACATTTGAAACATCCCCATTACATGAGGTAAAATTTCATTAAAAAAAAACTAACTGTACCCTGAGAAAAGAGAAAATTTCTCACCAACTCGATGGCCGCCTTGCCGACTAACAGTTGCCAAGCACTGGATGTATGTTCTCATTAGTGATGTTTGCGGGTTCTTTGCCAGTTCTTTCAACAGGTGTTCAATCAGCTGAGAGAAGAGGGCGGGGCTACAGCAGGGCACCAATTGGCCAAGAGCCAAAATGGAACGCTTCCTCACCGCCATTCTGGAGCTGATAAGCTGGATGATGAAGGTAAAGAATAAACAGCTGAACAGACAAAGATAAGTTGATTTCAAAATAAATCCTTCAAAATGGCTGTAAAACAGTCTTCCCAGCTTCAGCACCAAACAGCCTTACTTTTGGCCCATCTTATGAACTGCCATTACTCACAGAACATTTTATTTACATCTGTATTTCAGATATACATTTAGTGTAAAAGCTAACTTTAAATGAAAAATAATAATCAGTTTGTTCAGCACCAGAAATCACAACATTAAATTCAGTGAACCTTCTCCCTTTAGCATTTGAGTTACATGTACTACAAGACAAAAGTAGAATACACCATCCACTGTGTTTTTGTAGATTTTCAAATAGTTTTGTTTAGACACAATATGCTAAAAACCACAATCTTATGCTGAGATAAAGACTATTTGATAGATTTTCAATTTACAGTGTGTGTTGTTGTGAAAAGACAGGCTGGAACTGGGGACTCTCTCCTGTTACAAAAATGCTTCAAAGTTACTGAGATCTTTTTATATGTTCAAGTGATCTTGTTCAAACTCTTCTCTCAAAAGAAAAAGAAGTGGAGGAGTGTTGTGCGACTTATTTTTTTGTTTGTTTTAAATACAAAAGGGCACATACATTGTGTTCAGGCAACAAAAAGGTTTTTCAAACAGTTTATGTTTTAAAAAAAGTTGGAGTCCAGCTCTAACCTCAGAGCGTACTTGATCTCTTACATTCTTTATTTGAACCGCATGTCCTTTAATGTTAACCTCTTCTGGCCTATTTCCCAGTTTCCAAAGGCTCTGGTGCACAGCATTTAATTACTTCCATGTTTTATGTTTACTTTTGTTGTCCCTTTGTTGTACATCAGACATTTTGTTTTGCTTGTTTAAATTAAATCAGCAATACACTACTATGTACAAGTTCAGCCCGTGCACAAATTTACAAATTGTTTGCAGTCATGAGGATATAATTGAGATTTTACGGCATACTCCAACACAAATTATTGAAGTGTCAAGACAAACGTAAACATGTTCTTCAAGGCTTCAGTTTACTCTTTAAATATCTTCTAATCCACCCAACTGCTTTCAGAAGTGATATAATTAGTAAAAATAGATTCCTCCTGTATGCAATATATCTCAATATGAATCTAGTTGTTTTGCAAAGGCTTCGACAGCATCATTATGACAAAGCAACACATTAGAAAGGTCAGGATAAACATTTTCAGAGGTTTAAATAAAGACAAAAATATAAAACAATAATTTTTTGGCCTCTATAGCAAATGCTATGTGGGAGAAAAAAAATTCTGCTCATTACCCCAAAAACTGTCAAATAGAGTCATGGTAGAACCATGCTTTTTTTCCAGTAGGAACATGGACAATGACCAAGGTTGATGAAAAAATGGCTTCAGCTAAATACAAGACAATCCCTACAGAAAACTTGTTAAAGACTGCAGAACGGTCAATTACATAAAATTAATCATATTATTATGCATGGATGTTTTGTGGTACTTTTTTAAGAAGTTGTTTTTTAAATAACACTCCAGTTAGAGATTGTTTAAATCAGTTTGTTACCTGAGGCAGCAGGCTAGAGAGGAGAGAGCTGTGAAAACCAACCAGAGCGCCACCCAGCCTGCAGGGGAAAATGAAATGCTTAAAATACACAACAAATGCTTAAAATGCTTTAGTTTATCTGTTTGTTTGCATCTGTGTCTGTCCGTTTCTGTTCTGATAGCATCAAATATGCCTAAGATGCAGACAAAGTGCTCCGCAGGTGTGTAGCTGCTAGTGGTCAATAATTGAAAAATAATTACCCTTAAGCAGTTGTTTGCCCCGTACATGGTCTTACTGATTAATGACATCTTGCCTCAACAGTTGCAACATACTTTCAATAACTTTTTACATACTACCTCATTTATTTGATTAACACCTCACATGAGTTTCAAAAGACACTTCTATTTACCTTCCTAACATGTCAGACAGAATGTCCAGAGCCTCTAACTGAACGGACACGTCTTCTTGTTTCCCCAGGGCACCAATCAGCTGAGAGGTAATCTTCTTACACACACTGGCTGTGAGACTCAAACCTGCCAACATCACGGAGAAATTTAGGATGCGGTACCATTCCTAAACTCAAAACACAAATATTATGGACATTCATCCAAAATGTAACTCTTTATTGGCGTACAGAGTCAACCAGTCCTCACCTGAGGCAGACAGTGGCAGCTCAGCGATCACGGCCTTCAGTCCCATGCTGGAAATGTCTCTCAGCTGCTCCTTATCTGACGTCATGTTGGTACAGAGTATGTCCACCATAACCTCCACCTGAGGCTCCTTCACTTTACTCACCAGAGGAGCCAGACTAAAAATCCAGAATATTGTACCTTAGTTTGTCTTCACAAAAGCTTTGTTTTTATTGCAGACATATACATTTATATCTTATTTCATCCTTCCATTAAAATTAAAAGAGACTTCCAGTGTACATGTTTGTCTAGCCCAGATAAACAGTTTTTGGATGTCATATACTTTTTACTTCTGATATAAGTTAATTAAAATGCAAATAAAATTAAAACACTCATCTAAAAGTCATACTAGTAGATGGATATTTTTCATCAGTAAGTAAATAGTGAATGGATTTCATATAACTAACGTATGAAAACATTGGTTTATAGCTAAGTGAATGATTTTTCGACATATTCCACACCATCTGAGGAATGCATCGGTTGTAGGTTTTACCATTTTACAGCCAGGTTTTGCACCTCTCCGTTTTTGTCCTCCAGCAGTTTGAGCAGCATGTTTACCACCTTTCTCTCACTGTCCTCATCCAGTTTAATGCTGTCTTTCTGCAGTTCCAACATCAGGTCATTGGTGGCCATAAACCTGGATGCACAAACATGCCAAAGAGCAAATACAAACTCAAACACAGGTTCAAAAAGTGAGATTGTCAGATTAAGACATACATTTTATTGAAAGAATTATAATGTGAAATGCCAGAGAGAGTAAATTGGCTAAGATAGGGCTATGCTGTATTTAGAAAAGACTCAAATACATTTGAAGCAATATTAACAAGTTATCAATTATTAGAAAAGTTTTGTTCCACAGGGTTTCCCTGATTAAATTGAAAGCGAACATTTCAAGTTTACCAATGACAGGCAAGGAGTAAAGCCTTTATTTTTTACCAATCAATATCCACCATGATAGTTCTGGATTTTATGTATTTGATTTGACTTTTTTATACATTTCTGGAAAGCCTGAAGTTTTTTTCCCCCCCTTATATTTAGTTGACTAACGGCATTACGAGACTTGGTAAATAATATGAGTTGTGTGAGCAACTTATAGAGTCGGTAAATATGAAAAAAAAAAAATCACAAACAGTTAGGTTTTACTTTGGAAAGAGAACACACAGTGGCATTCCCATGACATCAGTCAGACTAAATGTGTCATGTCACTTTCAGAGGGTGCTGAAAAACTCTTACTTTACCTGAAATCTTTGTCAGTTGATGTCATTTTCTCCAACAAGCTGGAGATGTGGTACGAAACACTCGACATGGTGGTAATCTAACCGCTGACACCGTAGCTATGAAACTTATGATATGTGGAAAAGCGGTGAAAGTGGAGCATAAAGATTTACCCTGACAACATGGCGAGGCTGGTGGGCTGAAGGGAGAGCAAACGGTCGGTGGAACCTGACACCTACTGGGCAAAGATAAAAATAGACGGTAAGTCAGAGTGTAGGGGTTTATGTCGTCCCCGTGTGGACTTAAAATGTATCACACCTAAGTCTTTCTCATGCAAGATAAGAAGAGTTGTAAATTAAAAAAGTAAAAGTATCCAGTTACTTGAATAGATATCTGTACTTTACTTATGTGTTGATCTTTCTGGTGACTTTTTACTTTTATACACAATATTTTAAGATAAATACATGTGCTTTCTTCTCACATTTTCACATATGCCTTTCAGATATGAAAATGCAAGGCATTTGTGCATTTTCATATCTGCACATATAGCTTTAGAATATGTGCAGATATATCTGCACATATATCTGCATATATGTACAGATATATATGTATATGCATATATATAT